>CM035424.1:153231632-153274132 GCA_020310875.1 Ceratopteris richardii
TTTGTATGTTCAGGAGCTAGTTAGCTTTGAGTGTTGAGTAGAGCTTCCTTTTTATTTTGTGTCCCTTTTTTGTAATCTTTGGTTTGATAGAAAGCTAAAAGCTTTCCTAATGTTGGTTTGAATATCATTTCTAAGCTCTAGACATTCTAAGAAAAATTGATTCAGTAGTGAGCAATGGTATCTATGTGCATTGCTAGTGAACACAACAAATAATTGGTTTTCGGAGGCATTGACTCGCTTAGTAGGAGTAAGAATATTGAGTTAGGTAACTTGCATTGGGAAGGTCGTATAGTATGGCTTGATTGTAAATTTACTGGGTTCATTCCTTAAGGTTTCAAAGATCCATCACTTTGAGTGTAAAGAGGTATCTCTAAGTATAAATGTGGATCCATCTATGCTTCAAGGCTACAAATAGAAGGTGTACATACTCCCATCAGTGGTATCAAAACATTTTGACATACAAAGACATTCAAGAAGGAACAAAAGGATGCATTGAAGGACTTGAAGGAAGTAGAGCTATTGATTCAAGTTGAAAAGCACACAACCAACTAAGGGGAAGTCTTCTAGTGAGGAAGCAAAGCAAATACCCCATTTGTTTTGGTACTTGTGAAGTATAGAGGTAAACATATTGATACTTTTCAGTCCTCTTGCATCAAAGGTATCTATGAGAAAGTAGATTATATCATAGTATCGATCTCAGATTGAGAAAATAAACAAAAACAATTATCAACCATGGAGGTTTAGAATGTCTAGCTTCCTCATGGGAAAAGGTTTATGGGATCTTATTTTGGTACACATGATAGACGTAGATTAGGTGAGAATCCAACTCCTCAATAGTTAAGAAACTTGAGCGAGTGAAGTGAGAGATATAAGCGAGTTATTTTCATCTTATACCAACACATCATCAATGCAATGATATGGCATTTACAAGATCTAGATACTTAAATGGAAGTATGAAAAACCCTAGAGACTTTATTCTACTTTAACCAAAGCTAGGAAGAATCAATTTGAGAATGAACTCAATAGCTAGAGGAAGGCACCTTGTGGTAATATTAATGATTATATTTTGAAGATCAAAGCATAAGTGATGCATTGGGATCCATATGTTGTCACATAGATGATGATGAACGAGTTGCATTCACTTTGCATGTGTTAAGGGATGATGAGAGGTAGAAAGCTTTTACCACTTTCATATATGTTATACATACTCTCCTCAACTTTGAGCAATTAGTGGCCATGATGGTCACTGAGGAGATGAACATTGGAGGCTCCAAGGCAAAGGGCAATGAAGCCCAAACATTTTATGCATGTAAAGGGAGAGATAGAGGAAGGAATTAAGGTAGAGGTAGAGAAAGCAAGGGAGAGTATGAAATGGATTCATGATGAGGAAAAAGGAAGCAAATATTATTCATCAATAGGAAGAGGCAAGTTCAAAGGAAGAGGTGGAAGGTACAACTAGAATAGAGACACAAAAACTCTGAGGGTTGCTTCATATGTGGCAAGTATGGCCACTATGCAAGGGATTGTAGCAAAGGTAGAAGACCAATTCATCATACAAATGACAAGGTTAATTATTCATCTATTTCAAATTAGAATGAAAGTATGCTAGATATGATGTAGATGAGTGACTTCAAGGCACAAGGATCAAGCACATGGTACACCGATAGTGGAAGCAACAATCACAGGAGATGCAACAAGGATTTCTTTTTAGACATGCATGTGCCATCAACCAAATGGCATGTGGTTATAGGTGATGATACTCATCATGCTATCAAAAACATAAAGAATGTTATGTTGGATGGATCTCACAAAGAAAAGTTCTTGAATGGTGTTGTTCATATTCCCATAATCACAAAGCAACTTGTTTCTATGGGTCAAATCGTTTAGAGATGATTGCAGATCAAGTTCAACTAGAAGGGATGCTTTGTGGAGAAGCCTAAGGAAGGGTTAAAATTGATAGAAAAACGTAGAAATGAAGGAAGGCTATTCACTTTGGATGTGAAGCGAAATTTCAACCACACTACTTCCTTCACTTATGGAACCAATAAGGTAGTTGAATTGGACCCATGTCAGGAAAGGTATGTACATACTCAACCCTTAGAGATTCAAGGACATCGAAAGGAAGAGGTTAGTGCTAGAACTACCAAATCTTTATAATTAGAATCTTAAGAATCAGTGTGAAGTGTGTCAATTGGGTAAGCAAGCTAGGTTACCTTTCAACAAGAGAAATAATGTAAGCTATAGTCCACTTTACCTAGTCTATATAGATGTTTGAGGACCAACAAAGGAGAAATGAGTTGGTGGAAATAGGTACTTTGGAACTTTCTTGATGATTGCATAGGGATGACTTGGTTTTATTGTATTAATCATAATTCAAATGTCCTTTATTACCTCATGAACCTCAAAGCTATTGTAGAGAAGTAATGTGATATGTATATTGAATGCTTAAGGTGAGATGGAGGGGGAAATGCTTCTCCCATGAATTCTATAATTTCTTGAAGATTTGATCAAGCATTAAGGCTTGCAGAATGTACCAACAAAACTTTTATGCATGCTAACTAGAGGACTAGTATCCTCAAACACCACTGTTCTCACTTAAACCTTCTTAACTTCTTGTTTATGCATCTTAGAATCATTGAAAATGATATCATTACTTCTCATTGTTGACTTTATTTAAGGATCCCATAATAGATATCCAAGTTTATTTCTTGACCATATCCAAGAAAAATGCATTTCTTTGACTTATGCTCTAGCTTTTGTCTAAGATTCTTAGGATGATCATCATATGGTAGATTTCCTATCCATAACTCTTGTTCCACTTTCAGACCTATGGTAGTACTAGGTCAAAGGTTAATCACATGAGCTGCAATAAATACTTCTTGCGCCCAAAAGCCTTGTGAAAGGTTTGCATGATGCAACATAGAAACTACTCTATCCTAAATAGTTATATGCATCCTTTCAACTACAACATTATGTAGTGGGGTAAAAGGAGCTGTAAAATCTCTACGAATTCCTATAGTCTCACAAAAAGGGTTGAAATCATGTGAAGTATAGTCATCCCCATTATTTGAATTTAAAGCTCTACTCTTAGTTCCTTTCTCACTCTCACATGAGGCAAGCCATTTTCTAAAGGTAGGGAATACCTCATCCTTCAATTTGATAGAACATGCCCACACTTTTATAGTAGCATTATCTATGAAAGTGAAAAACTAAATAGAACCACCTAATGAACTTGTGGGCATAGGACCACACACATTTGTATGAACAAGGTCAAAAGGTTGAATTGAAGAGTCAATGTTTTTCTTGTGCACATTCCTAGATTTCATTCAATATTGAAAATGCTGACAAAATGAGAAACTCGAGAAAGATAACACACATAAGTAGCTAGACCAAGAAAGATTTTCCATTCCCCTATAAGAGATGTGATATAAATGGCCATGCTAAATGCAAACCATAGGTTGTTTAGTAATAGCTAACAAGTGTTCTTTATGTGATACAAATAAAGGATAAATTGAGCCAACTTTTCTTTCTTTTACGATAACCATATTTCAATTTGATATGCAAAAGTAGAGAGAATACCACCTTGTAACCAAGGTAATCACTACAACATATCGAGGGTATACTGAGGCTGTTATGGAGGAAAATGGAGAGGCATAATTTTTCCGCGACGTCGGTGTCGCAGTCAGTATGCATGTCAGAAACATAATGCCGGTGTACTCGTCGGTATAGGTGCCGGTATGCACATGGGTATGGGCGTCGGTATGAGCGTGCGTATTATCAGTGCTCATACCGACACCCATACTGATGACTTTGCTGGGTGTACCGATGCCCATACAGACAACTCTCCTAGGTGTACCGATGCCCATACCGATGACCATATCTGCACAAATGGTTTTGGGCAGAGTGTGTTGTCTTTTGCTACAACATGATTTTTTTTAGCAAAAGACAATACACTCTGCCCAACGCTAAACTCAGTACATGTGTTATGTACTCCAATGGCAACCAAAACATGATTTTATATGAGCAAAAATGAACCATGAATCATGTACAAAAAGTTGTATATTCCATAAATGAAGGATGTATAAGAGTGTGAAAAAGCACTTCCATATAGGAACCGAATACAAAATGTGACAAAGCACTTCACTATAGGAATCAAATACAAAATTATGGTATATCATTGCCACATAGGAGTGTAAAACAAAATTGTGGCAATGTGACAAAGCACTTCCATATAGGAATCGAATACAAAATTATGGTACATCATTGCCACATAGGAGTGTAATACAAAATTGTGGCAAAACACTACCATACATATATGCATGGGGATCAAAACATTTACACCTACAATCCTGCAACAAAGCATATGTGTAAAATGAGACAAATTGACATGACATTTATAAACAACAACAAAAAATACGAAACCAATCTATAAGTTTACCTAATAATAGATTCTCCCATGAAATGATTGCACCGCATCCCGCTAGGTCCTGCAACAGTTACCAATCCATGAAGATATCCATAAGCTTCTTTGGTTCGTGTCGGAGGACGGCCCACTGCCAACTCCTATAATAAATATGCAAAATGTTAGATGAACATACATGATGTGCTTAACACAAACAATTCAATAATTAAAATGATACTTACAAATCGGTAGGGCATACTGTCCTATCTACCGCTACCTAAATGCGATGTTCCAACCGTATCTAAATGTGTGGCCGCTGCATCTCGCTATTGATATCGATCAGGAGTATGTTGCTTCTAATCCTGAATCGATTCCCACTCTTCAACATCTAACCATACAGGCTTCGGTAAGCCTGCTTAGAAAGCATCGTGAGCTTCGGACCTTTGATGAGACATCACCTCGCGTGCCGTATGCTAAATCCATTCCGAACTCACAATAGGATGCCTAGGTGCTGGCCGGTACTCTTCATATATCGATTGTGTGATATAATTTTTGGAATCCCTATCCTGTTTCACTCCGTTTAAACAGTACAGAATGTCCAAACTCTATGGATCAAAGTTGTCGAATGCACTGACGCATGGACTTTCCAGTTGCATCCATGACTGGGGCTCCATTATGTATGTGATATATCTTGGAGTCATCATGGTCATGCGCTCCCTAACGTGTACATCGAGATCCCATTTGATCCAATGTCGCGAGGTTAAAATGCATGTGTATCCATATGCATGTGTCTGCATATGCATGTGTGTATGGATATGCATGTGTGTATGCATATGCATGTATGCATATGCATGTGTGTATGCATATGCATGTGTGTATGCATATGCATGTGTGTATGCATATGCATGTGTGTATGCATATGCATGTGTGTATGCATATGCATGTGTGTATGCATATGCATATATGCATATGGACATGCATATGGACATGCATATGCATATATGCATATGGACATGCATATGCATATATGCATATGGACATGCATATGCATGTGTGTATGCATATGCATGTGTGTATGGATATGCATGTGCGTATGCAGATGCATGTATGTGTGTATGCATATGCATGTGTGTATCCATATGCATGTGTGTATGCAAATGCATGTGTGTATGCATATGCATGTGTGTATGTATATGCATGTTTGTATGCATATGCATGTGTGTATCCATATGCATGCGTGTATGGATATGCGTGTGCGTATGCATATGCATGTTTGTATGCATATGCATGTGGGTATGGATATGCATGTGTGTATGCATATGCATGTGTGTATGCATATGCCTGTGCGTATGCATATGCATGTGTATGCATATGCATGTGTGTATGTGTGTATGCATATGCATGTGTATGCATATGCATGTGTATGCATGTGCATGTGTGTATGCATTTGCATGTGTGTATGCATATGCATTTGTGTATGCATATGCATTGTGTTTGTGTGTATGCATATGCATGTATGTGTATGCATATGCATGTGTGTATGCATATGCATGTGTATGCATATGCATGTGTATTCATATGCATGTGTGTATGCATATGCATGCTTGTATACATATGCATCTGTATGCATATGCATGTATGTATGCATATGCATGTTTGTATGCATATGCATGTTTGTATGCATATGCATGTTTTTATGCATATGCACTTGTGTATGCATGTATGTTTGTATGCATATGCATGTGTGTATGCATATGCATGTGCGTATGCATATGCATGTGTGTATTCATATGCATGTGTGTATGCATATGCATGTGTGTATGCATATGCATGTGTATGCATATGCATGTATGCATATGCATGTATGCATATGCAAACGCATATGCATATGCATACACACATGCATATGCATGTGTGTATGGATATGCATGTGTGTATGCATATGCATGTATGTGTGTATGCATATGCATGTGTGTATGTATATGCATGTATGCATATGCATACACACATGCATATGCATGTGTATGCATATGCATGTGTATGCATATGCATGTGTATGCATATGCATGTGTATGCATATGCATGTGTGTATGCATATGCATGCGTGTATGGATATGCATGTGTGTATGGATATGCATGTGTGTATGGATATGCATGTGTATGCATATGCATATGCATGTGTATGCATATGCATGTGTGTATGTGTGTATCCATATGCATGTGTATGCATATGCATGTGTGTAGGTGTGTATCCATATGCATGTGTATGCATATGCATGTGTGTATGCATATGCATTTGTGTATGCATATGCATTTGTGTATGCATATGCATTTGTGTATGCATATGCATTGTCTATGTGTGTATGCATATGCATGTATGTGTGTATGCATATGCATGTATGTGTGTATGCATATGCATGTGTATGTATATGCATGTGTATGCATTTCCATGTGTATTCATATGCATGTGTGTATGCATATGCATGTGTGTATACATATGCATGTGTGTATGCATATGCATGTATGTATGCATATGCATGTATGTATGCATATGCATGTTTGTATGCATATGCATGTTTGTATGCATATGCATGTTTGTATGCATATGCATGTATGTATGCATATGCATGTATGTATGCATATGCATGTATGTATGCATATGCATGTATGTATGCATATGCATGTATGTATGCATATCCATGTGTGTATGCATGTGCATGTGTGTATGCATATGCATGTGTGTATGGATATGCATGTGTGTATGCATATGAATGTGTATGCATATGCATGTATGTATGGATATGCATGTTTGTATGCATTTGCATGTTTGTATGCATTTGCATGTTTGTATGCATATGCATGTGTGTATGCATATGCATGTGTATGCATATGCATGTGTGTATGCATATGCATGTATGCATATGCACATGCATATGCATGTGTGTATGCATATGCATGTTTGTATGCATATGCTTGTTTGTATGCATATGCATGTGTGTATGCATATGCATGTGTGTATGCATATGCATGTGTGTATGCATATGCATGTGTGTATGCATATGCATGTGTGTATGCATATGCATGTGTGTATGCATATGCATGTATGCATATGCACATGCATATGCACATGCACATGCATATGCACATGCACATGCATATGCACATGCACATGCATATGCATATGCACATGCATATGCATAAACACATGCATATGCATGTGTGTATTCATATGCATGTTTGTATGCATATGCATGTGTGTATGGATATACATGTGTATATGCATATGCATGTGTGTATGCAGATGCATGTGTATGCATATGCATGTTTGTATGCATATGCATGTTTGTATCCATATGCATGTTTGTATGCATATGCATGTGTGTATGGATATGCATGTGTGCATGCATATGCATGTTTCTATGCATATGCATGTGTGTATGGATTTGCATGTGTGTATGCATATGCATGTGTGTATGCACATGCATGTGTATGCATATGCATATGTGTATGCATATGCATATGTGTATGCATATGCATATGTGTATGCATATGCATATGTGTATGCATATGCATATGTGTATGCATATGCATATGTGTATGCATATGGATATGTGTATGCATATGCATGTGCATTGTGTATGTGTGTATGCATATGCATGTGTGTATGTATGTATGCATATGCATTTATGTATGTGTATGCATTTATGTATGTATATGCATTTGTGTATGCATATGCATTGTGTATGTGTGTATGCATATGCATGTGTATGTATATGCATATGCATGTGTGTATCTGTATACATTTGTGTATGTGTATGTGTGTATTTGTGTATGCATATGGATGTGTGTATGCATATGCTTTTTTGTATGTATATGCAGTTGTGTATGCATATGCATTGTGTATGTGTGTATGCATATGCATGTGTATGTATATGCATATGCATGTGTGTATGTGTATACATTTGTGTACGTGTATGTGTGTATTTGTGTATGCATATGCATGTGTGTATATGCAGTTGTGTATGCATGTGTGTATTTGTGTATGCATATGCATGTTTGTATGCATATGCATTTGAGTCTACATGGTTGTTTCTATGCATATGCATGTGTGTATGCATATGCATGTTTGTATGCATATGTGTGTTTGTATGCATATGCATGTGTGTATGCATATGCATGTGTGTATGCAGATGCATGTGTCTATGCATATGCATGTATGCATATGCATGTATGCATATGCATGCATATGCATAGACACATTCATCTGCATGCATATGCATGTATGCATATGCATACACACATGCATATCCATACACACATGCATATGCATACACACATGCATATGCATACCCACATGCATATTCATACAAACATGCATATGCATACAAACATGCATATGCATACACACATGCATATGCATACACACATGCATATGCATACACACATGCATATGCATACACACATGCATATGCATGTGTGTATTCATATGCATGTTTGTATGCATATGCATGTGTGTATGGATATACATGTGTGTATGCATATGCATGTGTGTATGCAGATGCATGTGTATGCATATGCATGTTTGTATGCATATGCATGTTTGTATGAATATGCATGTTTGTATGCATATGCATGTGTATATGGATATGCATGTGTGTATGCATATGCATGTTTCTATGCATATGCATGTTTCTATGCATATGCATGTTTCTATGCATATGCATGTGTGTATGGATATGCATGTGTGTATGCATATGCACGTGTATGCATATGCATGTGTATGCATATGCATGTGTATGCATATGCATGTGTATGCATATGGATGTGTATGCATATGCATGTGTGTATGCATATGGATGTGTATGCATATGGATGTGTATGCATATGGATATGTGTATGCATATGCATATGGGTATGCATATGCATTCGTGTATGCATATGCATTGTGTATGTGTGTATGCATATGCATGTGTGTATGTGCGTATGCATATGTATTTATGTATGTATATGCATTTCTGTATGCATATGCATTGTGTATGTGAGTATTCATATGCATGTGTATGTATATGCATATGCATGTGTGTATGTGTATACATTTGTGTATGTGTATGTGTGTATTTGTGTACGCATATGCATGTGTGTATGCATATGCATTTATGTATGTATATGCACTTGTGTATGCATATGCATTGTGTATGTGTGTATGCATATGCATGTGTATGCATATGAATGTGTATGTATATGCATATGCATGTGTGTATGTGTATACATTTGTGTATGTGTATGTGTGTATTTGTGTATGCATATGCATGTGTGTATATGCAGTTGTGTATGCATGTGTCTATTTGTGTATCCATATGCATGTTTGTATGCATATGCATTTGTGTCTGCATGTATGTTTGTATGCATATGCGTGTGTGTATGCATATGCATGTGTGTATGCATATGCATGTGTGTATGCATATGCATGTGTGTATGCATATGCATGTGTGTATGCATATGCATGTGTGTATGCATATGCATGTATGTATGCATATGCATGTGTGTATGCATATGCATGTGTGTATGCATAGCATGTGTGTATGCATATGCATGTGTGTATGCATATGCACATGCATATGCATACACGCATGCATATGCATACACGCATGCATATGCATACACGCATGCATATGCATGTGTGTATGGATATGCATGTTTGTATGCATATGCATGTGTATGGATATGCATGTCTATGCATATGCATGTGTATGGATATGCATGTCTATGCATATGCATGTGTATGCATAGGCATGTGTATGCATATGCATGTGTATGCATATGCATGTTTGTATGCATATGCATGTTTGTATGCATATGCATGTTTGTATGCATATGCATGTTTGTATGCATATGCATGTTTGTATGCATGCATGTTTGTATGCATATACATGTTTGTATGCATATGCATGTCTGTATGCATATGCATGTGTGTATGCATATGCATGTGTGTATGCATATGCATGTGTGTATGCATATGCATGTGTATATGGATATGCATGTGTGTATGCATATGCATGTGTGTATGGATATGCATATGTGTATGCATATGCATGTGTATGCATATGCATGTATGTATGTGTGTATGCATATGCATGTGTATGCGTATGCATGTGTATGCATATGCATGTGTGTATGCATATGCATTTGTGTATGCATATGCATTTGTGTATGCATATGCATGTGTATACATGTGAAGTGTGATGTGTATGCATATGTAGGTACGCATGTGTATGCATGCATGTGAATGTGTGTGTATGAATGCATGTGTATATATGCATATGTATGTATAAATGCATGTGAGAGTATGTGCATGTTTGCATATGAAAGTTAGGAAGTGATGAGTGCATGAAAGCATGTGTAGATATACATGTGTGCATGTGAAGTATGTATGCATTTGAAAGTTAAGAAATGTGTAGTGCATGTATGCATGAGTGAGTGTATGTATGTGCATAAGTAAAGTATTTGCATAAGTGTGCATGTGTAGGTATGATTAGCATGAGTGATGAATGTGCTCATATGCATATGAAGTAAAATGTTTGCTATGTATGTCTATTTGAGTAATAGTTAGCATGTCTATGCATGTGCATATTAAAGATGAGATTGCAAGTGTATTGATGCATGAATGCATATGTATTAGTGCATATAAGATATGTTATGTATGTGCATGTACATATATGAAATATGTATGCATGTTAGCATGAATGTATGCATGAGTGAAAAATAATGTTTATGCATACTAAATATGAATTAATGTATGCATAATTAATATAAGGATGTATGCATGTTGATATGCACATATGTATGAGAGATGTTGAAGTATTTATGATGCATATTTATATGGAAACAAATATATGTTTACATTTATATAAGTAAATGTTTACATATGCATTAAAGTTAGGAAGTTAGACGTATTTGTTTACATGTGTTAGCATAGAATTAAATTATGTTAAGTATTGAATGATATATTATTAAATGAGTGTTTTGTATTTACTAAAAGCATACTTATGTTTAATTTTCCTAATGTTCTACTCCTACAGATCACGGCTCGCAGTCCTAAGAATTTAGTTCTTAAATTACACACAAATAGATTAAAAAACTATAGCTTTTATCATTCATAAACTGAAAATTCAATTCAAGACCCAGAGCATACTTAGAAGCACCCTACATGTAGTCACATGATTTGGTTAGCGTGAATCTTTTAGATGAACGTCAACCTCCCTTCACATCCCTCTACGACAATGTCACTCATGGAGATGGCGAGGTGTATGGTCAAAACTTAGGCTTTACTACATAGCCTCTCACTTGCAGATGTTATGTGTGCAACATATGTACTTATGAGTTTTCCCACCAAAGAACTATAGTCTATCACTCCATATGAGGCTTGGCATGGTTGCAAGCTGTCTGTTTCTCATCTTCATCTCTTTGGTTGTCTAGCATATGCATTAGTGTCTGCACAACAACATTGAGAATTAGATGACAAATCTCTAAAATGTATTGTTGTTGGGTACACTTTTGAAAGCAAAAAGTATTGTCTGTATCATCCATAGACTAAACACATTTGGGTTATCCATGATGTTTTTGTGGAAGATGCTATTCAACCATTACTTTTATGTACTAAGAAGGCATCAAGTAGCTCCAAACACGTGTATTACACTTTGCTGCCTCTTTTTACAAGTAGACAATCAAATGGTGGTCCAAACAGGACAATTTCTTAGCCTTTAAGGACTTCACATGATGATGCACATCATTCCATTTTTTATTCATATTTACATGATGCTCTTGTTTATGATAGGGCTAATATAGAGGAGGAAAAAAACTATGCCTAAATGGTTGGTGGAGCTTTGTGAGATAGCAAATTAGATGCAACTCTATCATATCATACTTGTTCTAGATCTCATAGTGCTTGTTTTGCATTAGATTACTACCCTATGGCTGGATCTCGTCTCTATGATGAGAATGGGCCTGTTTCTTTTAATGAAGCACAAAATTCAAAAACTTGGATGGCTGCTATGCAATGAGAATATGATGTTATTATAATGAATGATACTTGATCTTTATGTGATTTGCCTCTTGGAAAAAAGGTCATTGGCACTAAATGGGCATACAAGCTAAAAGGTAAGCTTGATGGAATAGTTGGTAGGTATAAATCTAGGTTTCTTGCAAAAGGTTATGCACAGGAAAGAGGAATCGATTTTGATGATACCTTTGCACTCACATGCAGAATGACTACCGTTTGTAGCATTTGTGCACTTTTAGCTCATCATGGTTGGAATATACATCACGTGGAGATTAAAACTACATTTCTAAATGGTAATTTACATGAATAAGTGTATGTTTTTGGGCCCATGGTTTTGTGCAGGTTGAAAAAGGCATTATATGGTCTAAAGCAAGCACCATGTGCTTGCTATGAAAAGGTACATGCCTACTTGATTGCACATGGTCTTTAGAACAATCCAACTAAGAGCACCTTATATGTTGAGTGGGAAAATGATGAGCTTCTAATCATTGTTGTCTATGTTGATGACATGCTCCTCTTGTTGGTCCTAATGAGAAGCATATTGCTGATTATAAGGCTAATTTTGATGCCTCATTTGAGATGTAAAATTTGGGGCATTCGCATCATTATTTAGGCCTTCAATTTATGCAAGTTGATGATGGAATAGCTCAGTGTCAAAAAAATATATTGACACATTATTGCAACATTTTGCTCTTGAAGATTGCAATCCTATTGTCACTCCTATGGAAAATGGTTTATCGTTGAGTCTTTGTGATGTTGGAGACGCATTTCATGTTGTTCTCTATCAATAGGCTATTGGATGCTTGATTTACTTTACATAAAAAAATCAACCACAAACTAACCAATAAAAGGACAAAAAATATCATTCATGAGCATCATAAATGTAGCTGGTGCATTAGTTAAACCAGAAGGCATTACAAGATACTCATAATGACCAAATCTAGTACGAAAAGCTATTTTATATACATCATCGTCCTTGACTCTTATTTGATGATAACCACTTTTTAAGTCTATTTTATTATATACAATAGCACCTCCTAGTGCATCCCGAATATCATCAATGTGAGGCATCGGATATCTGTGTTTTATTGTAACTTTATTTAATGCTCTAAAGCCTATACACATCCTGAACGATCCATCCTTTTTGCGAACCAAAAGCACTGGGGCTACAAAAGGTGAATAACTAGATCTGATGAGTCCTTTGTCAAGATACTCCTCGACAGTACAGCGTACTTTTGCCTCCTCTTTCAGACTCATTCGATACGGCTATCTGGCCGGTGGATGAGATCCTGGTACTAGCTCAATCCTATGCTCCACTTTTCTACGAGGCGGAAGACCTGAAGGTAACTCTAAAAGAAACAAGTGTTGGAATTTAGTTTTCATTCTAGAAGCTAGCTGAGCCCCTAGACTAGTTTGAATCTGTAAACTTAACAACTCTTTATGCTCAAAATATAAGAAATACAAATACTTACACTCTACTTTTACCATCACAGAGGTAGATGCTCGTCTGTACACCTTTACGTCCGGCTCTCCACGAATGATGATGCGATGACCATTATGTGGGTCTGAAAATCAATAGTTGGCTTCTTACTTGCATGCCACTGTTTACTAAGAATGATATCAAATCTGGCCAACTTGGCGATCTCAAAATCTAGATCATCTGTATAAGTCTATATCTGGACTGGTAATTAGACAACTCGTCGATCCCAGGTATGAGATCCCTTCCCATCTGCCAACTCTACTTTGTAGGTGTATGTAGATGGAGTAGTTTTCAACTTTAGTTTCTTGATTAAGGAAGAGTTAATAACGTTATGAGTGGATCTTGTATCAAATAGAACTTTAATGAGATGTCCATGAAGTTCCCCACTCATGACAACCAACTCGGTGTCTGGAAACTGATACCCTTTCTGAGAAACTAGGAATAACACCACATCTGGAACATTCTTAACCTTCTTAGTCACTGCTATATTTAAGATGGGTTGTTTATCTTTAGATGGAGGATCCATCTCAGTGTCTGTAGCTAGAAGATCAAAATCCGAACGAGATGATGGAGTGGACGGTGAGGATTGTTGCCTCTCCAGCACCATCGCTGCATATATCTTCTTTTTCTTCTTAGGACACATCCTGTAAGCATGCCAACCTAGGCATTCATAACAAAGACCCTCATGGCAAGCCTTTTCTTTCTGTTGCTGTTTTGAACTAGATCTCTAAAAAGCTCTATCTGCCATGGATGCACTTACTTTCCTCTTCCCATGGCTCGAAGTTTGAATGACATTCATCTATCTATTAGATGATGGAACTGAAGCTAAAGGCTTCTTGAATCTTGTCCAAGTATTCTTTTGTCTAGAAGGTTACAATCAAGAGTGTCGCCCATCCTCCAACACCAAAGCAAGCTCTACTTCCTCATTTAGGGTGTGGCAACGCTCCTTGCGCACAAGTGGACGCAACGTCTCCCTAAGCTCAAGAACAAATTTATGCACCTGAAGAAAATCAGGCACCTGATATGGAATCTTCAATAAGATTTCCCTATATTTGTCTGCATATTCTTGCACTGCAAGTTGTCTTTGCTGTAGAAAAAACCATGCGCCTAGAGCCCTGGTATGCTCATCTGGAGGAACAAAATTATTGTAAAATATAACTTTAAATTCTACCCAAGTGGCTGGTTCTATCTTATCTTGCTCTATTTTCCTCCACCACCGATGAGCAACATCCATCAAACTATAAGTGGCATGCTATATTTTCTGTTTTTTTATCCTCAATATTACAAAGCCGAAAACACTTTTCCCACTTACTTATCTATTGCTCCACCGCATCTACCGTCCTAGCATGAACTTGTCTGTGGTACTTAGGTGGATTTAAATCTTTCACTTGCCATCTAACATCTCTACCAGAAGAAGCCCCCACATCTGTCAATGGTATTTGTGAGCCAGATGGTTTAGTAGATGGATCTTCCACCTACATAGGTGTGTCAATGGGTGGTAGCTCTGGTTTGTTAATTGCTTGGATTATCCTCTAAAGTATCCTCCATGCCTCTAACTTTAGCATTGAGATTCGTTATCTCCATAGTATAAGGTCGCTCAAGCTCAACCTCTTCCATGGGAGTTACAACCTCATCGAGATTCATTCTAAAAAGAAAAACATAGAACAACTAATAAGTCATGTGAATGCAAAAAGGTAATACGAAACTAATAATATTCCTAATCGATAGGTCGCTTGTGTAAAACATGAAATAAAAGATGTTCTCTAGATCCTCTCTCAATCCCATACATGATCACACAAAAAAAACCCAAGTCCTATACAAGTCTACATGATGACAATATAAGCAATGGCAAATTCCTAAAATACATCCGACGATAAGCGTCAAGTATAAGGTATACAAACTAATAAATTTCCAAAAATGCCAATAAATGATCCTATACAAATTATAAATCTATTACATGTTAAATTCAAGTGATTTTTCTCTAAAAGTTACAATTAAGTCTTTGATAACTTCCTCTAACTTCTTATGCCAAAAAGTATAGTACCTCCAAAAAGACCAGAACATTAGAAGTACTGAAATATATCAAAAAATATTGATTTCTAGTATACACATAGCCCTCAAAGGTAGCTTTCACCTCCAAATAAAATCAAATGAATTGGATCTATGATCATGAATTTATGACAAAAACTCTGCAAACCTATACCTATGCATAGGAGGTCCTAGGAGTGAGACATAGCTCCCAAGATCCACTAATTAGTCCTATCAAATGAGATCCAAATTTAGTGAACTTTGGGTCATCAAAAAGCCTATCTAAGCTTTAATTGTACACCAAGTTTCACATGAATATCACTCTCCAACTGAGAGAAACAAGCAAAATAGTGTCTGCAACACCTGCATATTTTTCACTACTCAGAAAATAGACTAGAGGAAAGATTATAATAATAGATTCCCCAAATTAATTCCAAATGACTTCAAATTTGATGTGCACTACGATAGAATAGCTGGAAAATATGTCCAAAATAGTTTATCCTAAGTGGACATTCCACGAAAGAGAAATGGCATAATCACCAGACCTTTATGCACTTCTCTGGCGAGTCCTGGCCAGAGGGACCAAAGAGCTAAAATAGCCTTTGCACTCTTCAAATCTTATCCAAAGCATATGAAATTTATATATTTCTATTAGCACCCATGCTCTAGCATATGTTCAAACTGCATATCATTTGGACAAGTGGTGTGAGAGAACCACCCAAGTTTCTACACACATGCAACAAATTGCCAAAGAAAATTCCCTGCACAATGACCAGAGAGAATTTCACTTTTCTCTAAACTCATAAGTCCAAATGTAATGAAATTTGGAGGAAAGAAACTAAAATATGTAAGCTTTAGAATACAATAAAAAACTCTCCAAATGGATATTTCCACAAAGAGATATGACTCTGACAAGACACCCTTATCAACATTCTAGAGGGCGTTCCAAGAAACAAAAGCTCTGAAGTATTGGAATCCTTTCACCTACTAAAATAACTCCAAAAGACATAAAAACTGGTTAGTAGGTTAGCAACTATATTAGGTACCATCATACAAGTTTTCATGGCAATTGGAGCTTCCTACATGACTTTATGATTATCACAACATGTAGCAGTACCATTTCAAGTTGCACAAACAACAAATTAAAGATACTTTCATGCTTTTTGCTATGCATTTGAGCTAACTCACGTATAATAAAACCATATAATCACGTTATATGCATAAATATGGTTTCATGAGTAATAAAGAGATTCGTGTGCAACAAATCATTCATCATGAATTTATTTATTTACAACAAGCAAATTATGCATTGGTTCTAGTTCTAACAAAACACACATAGAAAATTCTAAATGCTTAAATCAATAGAACTATATGTATATATATTGATTATTACGACAAATTATTTGATGAGTGCATGCAAATTGATGTCCATATATTACTAAAATCATATTTCCTTATTTGAATGCATACATCCACTCGTTCTCTTGTAAACGACTAGTGGTAATACTAATTGTATCTTCTAATCCATACAATGAAGAAGAATAACAATAAATGCATTAATGAACTTCCATGTACAATTGAATATTCACTCTTTATTCAATCCATAAACTCATTCAACAAAATCAATCGATGAAGAATTTCAACATCTAATGCATCTTAATAGAGTAGCTATGAACAACAACCTCTTCCTTTCTTCTACTTCATTTTCTATAAGAAACTTAAGATTTGATATGTTTTTTATGATGCTAAATGAAGAAAAATATGAGGGAAATTATCTCCTATGGAAAGAAACCATGTCCCAAAACATCTATGAAATAAATAAGAATTCATTCATGCTTAAAGACTCCCTCATGATACTATTCAGTCAACTTCCAAGCTCTATATAGATGGGAAGCAAGGAATGCATAGCACTTTGAATTTTTGAATTTCGATATTCCTAGGTCAAGATATGGCAATGTTAGTGCACCTAGGTAGGAATTTCAGAGGTCAAAATTAGAGAATTTCTTCTTTTGTCTCTCTCTCCCTCTCTCAAATTCGGCGCCCTCAGAGGAGGAGAGCGCGTGCGGTGCTGCATATCCCACATACCTTGATATTTTCGAGTTAGCCTCTACAAAGCACATGAGAAGAGGCCATTCTTATCTCCTTGGAAGGAAGAAGCTCATAAGCAGCTCCTCCATCCTCGTGAGATTGTGGGAGAGGATTCAAAGGAATCCCTAAGAAGTCCCATATGAATACAAAGGGAGATAAGACTTACCTCCTGCAAAAAACAACAAATGGATGTTAGCTACCTGAGCGTTTGCTTCCTTTGCTACACATGAATGGAGGTGGTCCCCCTCTCCCAAAAGTATGCAAAACAAATTCTCCACTACCTGCCACTCTCCTCCCAACCTTAAATAGCCCTTGCCCTTGGCATCTCTAGAATCTTCTCTAAGGTCCAAACACTCCTCATATGTCCACTCTCAGGAGATGGAGTAACCTCGAAGATCCATGCTAGAGCCTTGGATCCCCCGAGCTCTGGTCCTTGACTCGGCTAGGGTCCTCGACCAAATGCAGGTAGACCAATGGTAGAACATGGAGGTCTAAATAAATCTAACATACCCTTTACACACATAGAAATAAGAGTACAAATAAAGGCAAAGGTAAAAAGAATGAAGAAGAGGCGAGTACCTCTCAAGTGAACTTCATAGGTAAAGGAAGAGGTACTAGAGGAAGGGGCAGAGGAGGAAAGCAAGATTGGGCAAGATCATACAACTGTTGACCTTGCAATAGCTGTGGCTTGAACAATCATACCACAGATGAGTGCTTCAAGAACACAAGGAATCAGAGAGGAAGAGTCTTCCATAGAGAAGGCTATGGTCAATCCAAAGGCAGGTTCAACAATGGAGGAAGCAATTACCATCACAACTACAACCAAGGCTACAACAACAACTATCAAGGAGGCTTTAGAGGTAGAAGAGATCATAACAACTACAGAGAACACCAAGAGGATTCTCTACTGATCATGAACATGACATCCACAAGGTAAAGATGATGAGCATCTTTTCTATAATGATTATGGTTGCTCCAATCATGTGGCTGGAAATGTACCATTGCTATCTAATCTTGAAGAACCTAAAGGGAAGTATGAAGTGCAAATAGGTGATGACACTAGACACTCTATTAAGAAGATTGGAAAGGTCAAGGTTTATGATGGTAACATGAACCTTTTAAGTAAGGTACTATATGTGCCAACCATAACAAAAAAACCTAATCAGTGTTGCGCAGATGGTTGAGAAGGGCTTACAGGTTAGATTCACAAGGCATGGAGCATATGTGGAGGACCCTCAACAAGGTGTCAAGAGGATTGCAAAAGGTGAGAAATCTGGTAGACTCTTTACATTTGAAGTTGAAGGTACCAGAAACATTACACTCTTCAATTACAAAGATCAAACCCTATCTAAAGTAGAGATATGGCATAAAAGGCTAGTTCATATAGGTGAAAGAACACTAAAGCAAATATGCAAGCATCAAAGTGTGTTTGGCATTCCAAATGTGTCCAAGCAACACATGAGTTACAAGTGTGGATCATGCCAATTTGGCAAATTGCACAGGCAACCATTCAACAAAAAAGGATACATGTATGAAGACTACTTGGAGCTTGTGCACATAGATGTGTGGGGTCCTAGCAGAGAGCCATCAATCTCAGGATCAAGACTATGTTTCATTCATAGATGATTATAGTAGATGGACAACTCTTTAATTCATGAAGCATAAAGATGAAGTTTTCACTTGTTTCAAGAAGTATTTGGCATTAGCTGAGAACCAAACAAGTAGAAGCTTGAAGAGGATTAGATCTGATGGAGGTGGTGAGTATTTCTCACATGAATTTGACTCATTCTTACAGGACAGAGGTATAAAGAGAGAGGTCACAACAAGATACACTCCTCAATAGAATGGAGGAGTGGCAGAGAGGAGGAATAGACTAATAGTAGAGGTTGCAAGATCAATGTTGACTGAAAAGAAACTTTCGAATTACCTATGATTAGAGGTTGTTTCCAGAGCCACATACTTAATCAATAGGCTTCCATCCAAATCCCTGGATGGAATGACACCTTATGAGGCATGGAATGGCAGGAGACCCTCATTAGATCATTCTAGAATCATCGAGTGCATTTCGTATGCACATATATCCTCATAGATTAGAGGAAATCTTGATCCAAAAGCTGAAAAGTGTATATTCATTGGCTAAGACCAAAACTAGAAAGGATATAAGTTGTACAATCCCACTAACAAAGAATTTACAATTAGTAGAGATGTAGTGTTTGATGAAAATAATCCATGGTTTGAAGATGATTGTAGGAAAATTAAGCTACCCTATCACTTGGAAATAGATTTTCCAACTTTGACTCAAGAAGAACCTTAAATACTAGAAGATGTCAACTTAGAAGATGAAGTGCAGATTGACTTCAAATCTTGGAAGTCCAAAGGCCAGACACATTTCAAACAATTGGAAGACATTCCAGAGTCATCCAATCAAACACTTAGAAGATCTCAAAGGGAGAGTAAAAAAGCCATTAGGTATGGCTATGACACATCACTAGTCACCAAGCATTCAACATACATGACTAAAGATTCTATGTCAGAAGAGCCTTCTTCATTTGAGGAAGTGAATGAGAAGAAAGAATGGAGAGAGGCTATGCAAAAAGAAATTGAAGCACTTCAGGAGAACAACACTTGGGATTTGGTTCCAAAGAAACCAAGCATGAAGATAATAGGATCCAAGTGGATTTAGAAAGTCAAGAAGAATTTAGATGGTTCAATAAAAAGGTATAAAGCAAGGCTAGTAGCAAAGCGGTTTGCTCAAAACCATGGAGTGGATTATGAGGAGACCTTCTCACCTGTGGCTAAGATGCCAACAATCAGGGTTTTGGTAAGTATTGTTGCTTCAAAGAATCAAGAATTGTATCAGTTAGATGTTAAAAATGCATTTCTAAATGGATAGATCTCAGAAGAAGTCTACATTGCTCAACCACGAGGATATGAAGACAAGGACAAACTAGAACATGTGTGCAAGCTAAGAAAAGCACTCTATGGTTTAAATCAAGCTCCTAGAGCTTGGAACCATAGGCTTGCCACATATTTGCAGGATTAAGGATTTGTTGCTAGCAAAGCAAATTCTTCTTTGTTCATAAAGAAGACTAACCCATAAGTTATTTACTTATGTGTTTATGTGGATGACATTATCATTACAAGGAATGATGTTAATGGCATTAAGCAAATCAAATCTCAGATGATGGAAGAGTTTAAAATCAGTGACCTTGGTTTGTTAACATACTTTCTTGGATTAGAACTTCTATATACAGATTCTGGTGCCTTTATTACTCAGAGGAAGTACATTCATGATATGTTGATTGAATTCAAGATGGAGAACACTAAAATTGTAGGTACACCCATGGAACGCAAACAAAAACTTAGATCTCATGAGAGAGAACTCCTTGAAGATATTATGGGTTATAAAAGGCTTGTGGGGAGTCTCAATTATGCAACCCCAACAAGAGTAGACATATGTTATGGAGTAAGTACATTAAGCCAATTTATGCATACACCAAGAAAACCTCACATGGAAGCTGCAAAGAGGATCTTCAAGTATCTAAAGGGTACCATAAATGAAGCTTGTTGTATCCATTCACTTTTGATTTGGACATCAAGATGTATTCTGATGCCGTCTGGGCTGGTTCCAAGGATGATAGGAGGAGCACTTCTTGCTACTTATCTTCTGCAAGTTCAAAGCTAATATCATGGTCATCAAAGAAACAACTAACTATAGCATTGCCATCAACAAAAGTAGAATATAGAGACTGAGCAAATACAACACAAATGGCTATGTGACTCAAGCTACTCTACACAGATTGGGGATTACATTCTTATACTCCAATGATTTTTGGAGATAACCATAGTTCACTTCATTTGGTTGCTAATATTTTGTATCATGCAAGGACTTAGCACATTGATATGCACTATCATTATGTAAGAGAGAAGTTACTCAGCAAGGACATCCAATTGTCCTATGTATCAACCAATTTCCAATGTGCAAATATGCTCACAAAGTCTTTGGATGGAACTAAGATGAACAGATTCAAGATGATGATTGGATTGCAGGAAATCAAAGAGAAAACTTAGACCAAGCATGTTAGGCTTGATGGGGAACTGTTGGTGCAAACAAATCCAAGCCTACATACTTGGACAATTAGCATGTATCTCATATAGTCACACATGACTATTCCCTTTTAAAAGTCAATTTACTTTTTATCCTTGTAAAAGTGCATATGGTAATTGCACCAACCCCACATGGAGTTACAAGGAATCAAATCTTGGATTCATGATAGTTGATAGATGAGAGAGTAAAGCCTACATTTTAGGACTCACTTTATGGTGAGAGCTTGAATTTGAATTCAAAACTTGGCTCCAACTCTAGATATAAAAGTGGATCAAAATATTGTGTGGATTAGATCCGAATTTGAAGATCAATTGAGAGGGGTTCTTTGTGATTAGAGAGCTCATTCCATAGCTCTATCACTAACCTAACATTGTGAAATTATACCTTACCAATGTCATTGTATTTCTATGTGATTTAATACATACACATTGATCATATCTCTACTTCTCTTCTCTGCTATGATCATCTCAAAATAGTGAACTTCTCATAGCCCGTTCTTAGTACATAGTTGATCGTTTGATGTGATTTTAGATGCTATAGATTCTTAATAATGGATATTTTATAGCTACAAAGTTTCATTATCATTTCTTTTCTCAATCTTGAGATATCTTCATATTACGGCTCACTGGTCTGCACATTCTAGCATCCCAAAAATGTCGGGCTAGTCTTCCAACTTGCTACGCATCATTCTCAGTGTATACTTGATCTTTTTTATTGAAATAACTTGTAATATTTAGCTATCTAAGTTAATTAGATACTCCCAAAAGGAATTTAGTCAATTGCTAGTAGGCTGAGAGCACAGTTCATTTCACTGAACATGTGGAGAGACCGAAATAGCAAGTCTTAGCTCATGGTTGAACTTTCTACTCATCTATTTTGATCCTTTGATTTGACGATCATGTTGCAAAGCACATAGGTGATTATTTATGATTGTTGGGAAGTTCAAGGGGTCTTCTACACTCTCCATAACACGTTCTTGGCTGGTGTGAAGCAAGATTTTGGAGCACCACTTCATCTTTGGAATCTATCCACCATCTCCTCCAACATGAGGGTCTACATAATATGGTAGGTACTTTGTGGCCGACATTACTAAGTTTTTAAATTTTTGCTTCTGCTCTACTGGTACTGGATAATCTAATTTTTTGTCACTCAGATATTCTCTCTGTGACCTAGTGGCCATCGATACTAAAGGTTCTAAACATTCTAAGGTCACCAGATTGACGATAGTGTCTTAAGCTTAGCCTCTTGTTTTCGTTGATCATATTCTTTGGCTTTTTCACATTCCCATCTTCTATATCCATATTGCAAGAAAAACTGACACTGTATATGTTGATTCCCTGAAGTACTTTGGCTGGGTTGTTGAAACCTTGGACCCCTACCAAATTCTTGAAAATTTTGCCAAAAACCCCACCGCTATTCCAAAAATTGTTGTGGACCCGAATACTGCGATGGTCCTGATACTCTAACATCTTGGCTATCTTGACATTGTCTGGAGGGAACTAGTGGCTTATATCCCATTCGATTCATTTCCACGAGTGAACATCTACTTGTGTAGTAGCTAGTAGTGTGTTCTTCGCATTAAATTGGCATTCATCCACACTATGATTATTCTTCAGATTGGACAAAATACCTGATTCAACGCATAGTCCACCGTGATGTGGCCCACATTCTTGCACCATAGACAATACAAATGTTGCACTAGAGTTGTACTTTTCTTCATCACTAGATTGGTCTTCTTGGAGCCCAAATTGGCCAATTGTACTTTTCGGTCCATCCTTGTCGCTAAGTCGATTATCTAATCAAGTGTACGAGTTTGGAACAGTGTATACAAGTAGATATTTTCTTTAATAGCTGGTTGAAGTCCATCAACAAAACATTTGTGTAGCATTTCTTGTGAAGGACATTTCTCTTTCGAGAATTGTTGCATCATGGATCTCAAGTCTGACACATATTGTTCTACCATTCCTTTCTCCATCATATACTAGAGCGTAGCATAGAGCTTCGAAATGCTCTTGGTGGTCTCAAATCACTCTAAGAGGGCCTCTTTTAACTCATCATAGCATGCAAAATAATCTGGAGGGTATTCGATCAGCCATTTAACTACATCACCCACCAAAGTAGCTTTGAATACCTGAGACTTATGTTAATCATCTTATAACTTATGATGATTACAGATATATTGATTTTCAAATGTGCATATGTGCACATCCGGGTCTTCATCTATTCTCCCATAAAAATGAGTATAAATCCACCCTGGAAATTGATTTCTATGTGCCATCAGGTTTTCAAACTCTTGTAAGGTACCGAATTGAGTCGAAGGAACTAGAGATAACTCCAGCTTTGGTGGAGGTTTGCTGCCACAGCTTTGGCCTAGTTCCATAGGGTATTTTCCTACTAGTGGCTCTACTGGTCAGTTTTGTTGGATTCCCCTTGCCACGAGACTTTGGCTAGCTTGTCGTCCCTCCACTCAAATATCCAATCCTTCAAAAACTTCGGAGATAAAAGTCTGTTTTCCATCCAATACAACACTTCTTTCGGAATGTTAGTTGCATCCTCAAGGGAGATATCTTCAAGTTTTAATGTGGCTTTAGTCTGCTAAATGAATTCGTCTAAATACTTGTCACGATAAGTCTTTTTCAAGTACTTCCTTACTGCTCCACAGCAACATCAATCCACTCTATGCTATAAGTTGTTACTGACCCCATCCCATCGTGGTCGCCAGAATGTTTGGGTGATATTGTACTTAGGTAATACAACACCAAAATATCCAAAGTAATGGGATCAAGAATTGGGATTTATGAATACGATAGTACTCATAAACATGCATTTATGTTCCTTATTCTTTTCAATATGATAGTCTTCAAAGAAGCAACACTTGAATATACCGACAAACTTCACATAGAATTTGAATACATCGATAGGGAATATACTTTTGATTAATAAGAATGCATAGTGCTAAGATACATCATATTCTCACATACAAAACTCCAAATAGCATTTGACAGGCTTCTTACACTCTAGCGCTCTACATCCTCTTCTTTTGGACTACCTTCTTCGTAACACGTACCGTAAACCATAACACCTAACTTCTTCGTAACCTTCACACCATTCGGTATTTTAGAATATACAACAAAATCACCAAAAGTACAGACTTTGGAAACTCTTGTAATCTCCATAACATCCCATTTTTCCCATTACATAGAAATACATTTTTACAAATAAATGTGGTCGTCCACACCAGTTGCTAACATATCAGACTTGAGAGTCTTTGGATGCACATGTTACATATTGGTTCCATGTGAATTAAGGTTCAAGATTGATGATAAATCAAGAAAGTTTGTCTTCATAGGGTATGAAGGTAAGAAAAAGGTTATAGATGTTATAACCCCACAAAAAAGGATATATAGGTATCAAGGGATGTAAGATTTGATGAAATTTTACCTTGGTATGCTACAAATCTCTCTGCGTACGGTACTGAAGATGAAGAAAATAGGAATTCAAGGGATGACCTAGAGAGCATGGTTCTTAGTGGACCAAAAGAGTGGAGTCCTCAACCATCTTCGTATAAAGGTAGTCCTACGTCAAGTTGATTAAGTGATGCAAGGAGTAAATGCAAGGCCAAAATCATAGAGATACAAGAAGATGAAGACCTATGGATTGACCTTAATGTAGACCACCATGGGAAGAAGGAGGAGAGCTCAAAGACCATCAAAAAATATGCAAATCAATGGAATGGTGAGATAAGAAGGTCTCACAGGGTAAGGCATTGAGTTCAAATACTTATCTATGATTCATTGGTGGCCAAACATTATACTTACATGAGCAAGGTTATTGAATATCTGACATGATTTCAAGAAAAAAATACATGCATAAAATTGAAAGATGCTATGTAAGAGGAGGTCAAGGCTTTTGAGGAGAATCTCATTTGGACTCTTGTACCAAGGAAGAAGGATATGAAGGTAATTCGTGTTACTATCAATGTCCATGTGAAATGCCAAATGGCCATTGGAAACTTTTTTATATGTTCTTTAACAAAACATATAGTGGCTTGGTCAACCACAGATTGTAAGTTCGACCACATTTGTAACACCTTAGAAGTCCGTGTTTGTGCTCCCTATGCACTCTATTTTTCTATGTATTCTGCAGCCTCTATGCAAAGTATCCCGTGTGGTACACTATTGTGCATGACCATCAAAATATTTCACTAGTATCAGAGCATTCTGATGCAAAGCTTTGTTCCTTTTGTGTGAGAAAAGTGAGCACCCACCCACCCACTGAAGGCCTTCTCCAAGGCTTACAATTAAGGTGACAACCAAGGCATATACCTTGGAATACCTTGTCATCCGAGTCATCGAAGTCACCATTGGTGTCGTTGGCGGTGTGGGAGGGAGGACCTCAACAATCAAGGAAGATAGAGGTTCTCGATAGTTCCCGAGATGTCACCCATACTAGTACTCTTCCCCCCGGAGCTCACTTAACTGTGGCAATTTCTTTCCACTAAGCTACACTCTTGTGGTGTCTAAAGAAGGGGAAAGACTAAGGCTAACATTACCTTGAACATATTTTGGTCCTTCAAAGCTTCCTTCTTTGCTTTCAAAGCCTGCTTTTGAATCATTTTTGGGGTGATTTTTGGAGCCATTTTGGAGTACTTTTGTGCATAGGTCTCTTCACGTAAGTTCAAAAAAAACAACAACAAGAAGAGTGTTCTTTGTACGTCTCCAAAAACAAGTATTCACCTTTGGGGCCGTGTTTTCAGCCACACGATAGGTTTTTCAAAAGGCTTTTAGTTGTGGTGGGAGAAGCCACTACAAATTTATGCAATTTTTTTAGCAACACTTGTAAAACTACAAGTTTTGTGAAAGGTTTTCAATTGTGGTGGGAGCAGCCACTGCAAATTCATGCAAGTTTTTGAACTTAAACAACAGAGTTGATAGACACCTGCAGGTGTTTTTGGCTAGTTTTTGGGTTGTGAATTCTACGTTTCAATGTCATTTTACTACATATATTGAGCACATACACACTATGTATGCTTTTGTGGATATCACTTATGTACGTCCATGTGGTCATTGATATAGCGGTTATGTTTCTACATGAAGCCCTTTACATTTGATAAAGAGCGTCATGGTGAGTTTTTCTTAACTGGGAGACACCCTGATGTCGGGATCTCTTTTGTGATGGAGCTGGAAGACTTACCTAGCCTCGCCATAGCAGATGTATGATAGTTGTTCATAAGTCATCGATAAGCCTAGTTGGTTTCTTTCCGATAATTGATTACATGGAGTGGAGTTAGTGATTCACTATGCAAGTAAACATGTCAGTACTTGTAGTTTTATGAGAAAACACAAGAATTTTTAGATGTTGCATATCGAGGCATCAACTATCCTAATAGATTTTCATGACCTTAATTGCTACCTCAAACAAATCAATTTGCATATTAAGTCCTCTAACAAAGTCTTAAAGTCTATGAAAATAATCTAGGTTTTTTAATTTCAAAACAATTTCTCAATACTCTAAAATGTAAATAGAGAATGGAAATCCCTTTTGTTGGACCTGTTACTAGACTTCCCAAGTTCATTCCTTCTTAATCTTGGGGAGGAACTCTTTCTTGAGGAGACTAGAAAATTGATTCCATGTTGAGGGTTTCTATTGAGTCTTTGAAAAACTTGTCCACAACATGAAGCATTTTGGGCCTAAAGATAGACTTACTTATGGAAGATAATGCCAAAGGTGGAAGCATGGAGGTTTGCTCATGTGTCTGTGTGTGAGAGAGAGTGATAAGGGGGTCTAGGGAGGTTTCTCATTCAACCAACAAAAAGTAACCTAATAATTCAAACAATAAAGATGGTACCCAAGGCCACATGAGTCTAAGAAGGTTTCAAGCTATGTAACAAGAGGTGTAGGCACGTGAACACTTGGAAAAGCAAGTGCCAAGATGTGTAACAAGTTCAAGGTTTTGTAACAAGAAGTGCAAGCACAAAAAAACTTGGAAAAACCAACGATTGAAGGACGAACATCCCTGGTAATGGTGCAAATTTGATGCAGAAGTGGAGTATTAGACACTAGTTTCCTCACATGGAAATGAGATTGTTGTGTGAGGACAATATCCTACAAAACTAAATAAACTAGTAAATGAAGAGAAGTCCCATAAAACTAAATAACTAGTAAATGAAGAGAACTAACTAGCAAAGCCCACTTTAGAGAGAGAGAGAGAGAGAGAGAGAGATATGCACATCCCCACCCAACCAACTCCACCTATAGATACATCATAGGTCCTGGAGGGAAATGTGAGGAGAGCTTGCCAAGTGTTCCCTCCACATGGATTCTAATACAAGGCCTTCTAACCTTGGAAGTCACATGAAATCACATGGCATTCACATGGATTCTAAAAGGATTTCTCCCAATCTTTTACATACAAATCCAAAGGCTTTAGAGGCCTTCCTAAGGGTAAAATACCATACCCTTAGGAAATATCAATCCTAAAGGTAAAAATTCTTCAATTGGGAGTAAATTAATCCAAACAAGCCAAGGGCTCAAACCATAGTCTTGGAGACAATTTCCCTAGGGTTTCTCAATAAACTCAAAGGGTTCTTCAAGTGGCTTTCGACCCTCAAAACTCATGTCCTTTGTGGCTTTGAATCATAGCTATACAAAATTCCTCCCCCCTTTAATATTTTCATCTTCAAAAATGTATGCACCTATAATATGAGGAGAATCAATGTGTGTTCTGATCCTAGCCCCAATCATTGGAAGACCCATCTATTTTTGCACATGAAAAAACTAAACCAAATGTAGAGGATGAAGAGAATGAAAAGGGTGGATCAAAACATCCCTACTTATTTCCTTGTTTATGCAAGATGCAGTTCAAGCCTCCATAGCTCATACATGTGAATTACGTGGATGCAAAATTTCTTCAACTGAATTGCTATCTTGGTCCATCTCTATGCACCACTTGTGCATGAGCCTAGAAAAATAGATGAGCACTGCTTAAGACTTCATTATTAGATTCATCTCTCTACTTATAAGTTGTTTGTTGCTTAAATGATGATGAATCTTCCATAATCCCTAACCAACTGAATTTCTCTTAAATGTACACATAATTTGTACCTCTAGGCTTAGTGTATTGGGTGGATTTTGTATTCACTTGCAATAAAGAAATCCATCTAAATAAAGGGAATTTTTTTGTATAATGCTTCTCCAAACAATAAAATGCTGGTGGATTGTCTATCTCTATTTAAGAGGATAGAATAAATTTTCTTTAGGTGCATTTAAGGCTCTTATAAAATTTTATGTAGTTTTGACAATCCATTTTAGGATCCTATAACTCATAGGAATCAATCCAGATGTTGAAGAATGTAATTGGTTGAAATATATTTTACTTGTTCTCCCAAAATATTAAGGTATTTATAACTATATACCAAAGATTGTAAATTTTTAAGATCACATGTATCCATAAGAATGAATTATTCCAACCAATTGTTAAAATTGATATTGAATTCTGATAGGTCTTTGGAGGAATCTCAAAACTCTAGAGATTTGTCTTGATCCTTCAAGAATTCTCTCACTTTCTATTCTAGATCTATTCTAAGACATCCTATTTTGACATCATGATAAGATCTTCCTTATTCTTCTCATTTACTTGAATTATTCTCTACCTGAACTCAAATTAATGTGATGGAGGTCCTTTAGCAAAAGACTCTCTCACGATGCTTCCCATGGGGATTGAACCCAAGACCTCCTCCTTCACCACCTTGAGGCTTAACCACTAGGCTAAGTGGTTTACGTGTTTAAGAGAGCACATGAACTTATGCTTAAGTCTAGTCTTGAGATCTTTGGCCATACACATGAGTGACCAAACGGTGTCTGATTTTGGATCTATTTGAACAAGTCGGACCCTTAGATCATAGATTTACTTTATTACAGTGCACCTAGTAAAAACAAGAAAACATTAGTTATTATCATGGCAAAGCAAGCCTAAATTGATTCAATGTATCTATTTGAGTTAGATTCATCCATGAGCAGTTGAAAGGCTATTCCTTTATTGATCATGATAAGTACAAATTGTGCATTGGGAAGGTGTTTGCAAGAGAACAACTGTTACGACCATCACCACGTGCTAGAGAGATGACTCTCCTCCCAACCAAATGCCTCTATATATAGCTCTCTCCAAGGGACTGCCTTCTTGGGTAGGTAGATACTAATCATCCATGTGTCACCATGTAACTACATGTATGCCAAGTGTCCTATTTAATTGTAGTTAACTCAAGTGGATGCTTCTAGAAGGCTCTAAATATCTTTGGACAAACTAATCTTCCCATGTACCATGTGGGGATTGAACAGAAGACCTTCTCCTTCACATCCTTGAAACTTAACCACTAAGCTAAGTGGATCACTCGTTCACAAGATCACATGGCTTCCTAGTAAGTCTAAACTGGAGACCTTTGTTTATACACACGGGTGACCAAGCGATGCCAATTTTGAGATTCCTCTAAATTGGCCAGACCCTTAGATCATAAACTTACTTTATTACATTCTTCCACCCTAGGAAAATATTTTCGTCTTTGAAAATAGAGCTATATAACTTTTTTAGGAAACCCTTGAGCCTCATGTTCTAAAATTGAAAGAACATGGTCATGTTCTAGAACTCAAAGAACATGTCTCATCCCTATGGTGGTATCCTTGCCCAAATGATTCAAAACACTATCTCACTTTGCACTTTGATAAACTAGTCAAAGTACAAAGTAGTGAAAGAATAATAAGGATGGATCTTGAAACACCTTTGGCCAATTCAAAGTTTTTACTAGGTGCGATCTGGACACAAACATGTGAACTAGGTGGATTCAAATTACTAGTCCATTTCTGGGCATGACTAGTGCATGGACTTAGTTATGAAGGTGGGATTCTTATCCCTTGCAAGACTTTGAGAACTCTTGATTCACTTGATACCAATGCAAGCAAATGACTATTATGGCCACCACCACATGCTAGAGAGATGACTCTCCTCCCAACAAAATGCTTCTATATATAGCTCTCTCCAGGGGACTGCCTTCTTGGGCAGGTAGATACTAACCATCCATGTGCCAGCCATGTAACTGAATGTATGCCACGTATCCCAATTAACTCAAGTTAACTCAAGTGGATGCTTCTAGAAGCCTCTAGATCTTTTTGGGCAAAATACTCTCCCCATGTACCCCATGGGTATTGAAGCCAAGACCTCCTCCTTCACATCCTTGATACTTAACCACTAAGCTAAGTGGATCACTTTTTCACAAGAGCACATGAATTCCTAGTAAGTCTAAACTGGAGACCTTTGGTCATACACACGGGTGACCAAATGGTGTGTGTTTTTAGATCCATCTGAATTGGCCAGACCCTTAGATCATAGACTTACTTTATTATATTGTTCCCCCTCCTAGAAAATATTTTCATCCTCGAGAATAGAGCTATATAAATACTATAGGCAATCCTCGAGCCTCATGTTCTAAAACCAGAAGAGCATGTTCATGTTTTAGAACTAGAAGAACATGTCTCATCTCTGTGGTGGCATCCCTAACTAAATGATTTAGAACAATATCTTGCTTTGCACTTCGATAAACTGGTCAAAGTACAGATTAGTGAAAGAATAACAAGGGTGGATCTAAAAACATCCAAGGCCAATCGACAATTTTTAATAGGTGCAATCTAGTCACAAACATGTGAACTGGGTGGATTCAAATCACTAGTCCATTTTTGGGCATGACTAGTGCATATGCTAACTAATGAAGGCGAGATTCTTATCCCTTGGAGGACTTTGAGAACTCTTGATTCACTTGATAGCAATGCAAGAGAACAACTATTACAACCACCACCACGTGCTAGAGAGATGACTCTCCTCCCAACCAAATGTCTGTATATATAGCTCTCTCATGTGGGCTGCCTTCTTGGGCAGGTAGATACTAACCTGCCATGTGCCAACCATGTAACTACATGTATACAAAGTGTCCCAGTAAACTTGAGTTAACTCAAGTAGTTGCTTTTTGGAAAAATAGTCTCCCCAAGTATCGGATAGGGATTGAACCCAAGACCTCGTCCTTCACATCCTTGAGACTTAACCACTAAGCTAAGTGTATCACTTGTTTAGAAGAGCACATGACTTCCTAGTAAGTCTAAATTGGAGATATTTGCTTATACACATGGGTGACCAAATGGTGTCTATTGTGAGATCCGTCTGAACTGTCGAAACCTTAGATTGTAAAATTACTATATTTAAGTGTTGGGGAGCCAAATGGTGACATCGTGATGCAATAGTCAGAAGCTAAATTTTTCGATCGCTCATGAGACACTAAGCATGCCACCTCAAGAAGCAAAAACTGGTATGTGGTACTTGTGTAGGTTCTTGCAGATGATGATCACTTGAAAGTATTAAGACAATAGGAAAAAGCATTCAAATAACATACACTCTTTTACTCTCTTTCACTCTCTCTCTCTCTCTCTCACACACACACACACAAACTTCTATTTACAATGCTCATCCAGGAGAACCCTTTTTGAGACCAAATAAAAATATTCTTAGTTTTATCTAAAAACCAAGCACAACATTACATACTCACAAAAATGCAAGAATACAATTAAGACTATCATTCTGATTTTCCATATTGATATGCACATTCCATGACTATGACAAATATTTACTCTCTAAGGAAGAATTTATCATGTAAAGCTTGATTTCTCTAATCTCATGGTATACGTTTCTCCAAGCATAACACCTTGAGCTACTCCAAGGTACCCCTTTGCCTATGGAAAAATCCATTTCCTCATCTAAACCCTTAGGATTAGTCCATGCCGATCTTTGTGGACCTATGCATACACCATCATTAAGTGGGTCACTTTACTTCTTCATGAGAGGAGATGTGTTCACTAGGTACATGTGTTTATTTAATAAAACATAAAGAGGATGCACTTTCCAAGCTCAAGAAGTGGACACTCATAGTTCAAGCTAACTTTCCAAATTCTTTTAAGACCATCATCTCAGATGGAGAGAGTGACTTTGTCAACCATAATTTCTTTAAGTATTTGACGCAACAAGATAATTACCAAGAAAACAAGGATACTTAGCAAGGTATTGCTCTATAGAGGATTCTAAGTGTGTTCTAGATGGCCAAGACTATGCTTCATTAGAAACAACTTCCAAAATTGTTTTGGGTGTAGCCATCTATACACAAGTACATATTCTTAAGAGAAGGTTCTCAAATAATTCAAATAACCAAACCCCATCTGAGGCTTAATTTTAAAGGAAAGATAGTGTGATCTATTTGAGTGGCTTTGGCAGTGATGCCTATGTGCAAGGAATTGATGATGATAGGCCCAAGGAATACATTTCCATCAGTAATAATGATTGTTAAAAGGCATACAAACTGTATCATCCTAAGAGTCACTGATTTACACTTACCAGAGAGTACACTTTTGATGAATACACTAAGTGTTTATTCCTTGTGAATACTTCTCAAGGTTTGAATCCTCCCATTTCCTCTTCAGAGGGGGATTGTTTCAGTACCAAATAGACACATCAAGTGGAGTTTGCTCTTTTTGTAGATGGCTTTTTTAGATCATTGCACAATTTTGGAGCATGTGAACTTAGAGGTGCAATCTCATATTACACCTTAGATGGCTTCATCTCCCATCGTACCACCGAGGTTTTTCATTTCCCCTCAACTTCAATTGGGCTTTACTCAAGGATCATTGGATCATCATTTCCCATTCATCTCTTCTAGCATCCACTTACCTCATTTACTATGACATTCAAAGCAAAAAATATTGAACTCATGGAGTCCAACATCTTTCCATTGTCCACACAATACTCTTTGATGTACCTTGATACATTTCTTAGGTGGATATTTTCAGAGCCACCTTCTTGGTTCAGAGGGGGCATTATGATCCTACCAACACATATGAGGACTTTGAACAATCCATGGAAGAATACACATATAAATGAACTATCATGTGGGTATAATTTCATGCTTCATGTTTTACACTTCATTTTTGCAAGACCTAGTTCTATTTGGTGGTGTTGTAAGTAATGTCAGCATCCATATGTGACATTCATAAGAGTGTGCTAATCTGGAAATATTTTTAAAAACAACAATAATGTTTCACATATGGAATTCTATATCGAATTGAATTAACCACTCACCTACAAAATCTATCTAAAGGTCATATCTATAATTAGGGTTTTACCATATGAGACTTATGGTTTCTACATTGAAAATGTCTGGAATTCTCTACTTGGACTAGGCAATCGATCTCTTGTAAACATTACATTTGTGATAAATGAAATCAATAAGGATAATGAAGATGAGACTATATTGATGTCTTACCAAAATGATGGCAATAATGAAAACATATGAGCAGATTAGATAGTAAATTCGACTCTAGTTATCGATCAATAACTTGAAGCTTCTGAATGGATATCAGATAATAGATTCTTTCTTTAACTTGAATAACGATAAATCCTACTAGAGGGATGAAATCATGTTCTTTTAAGTTAGAACATGAAGCTTGGGGGTATGCCTAATTATTTTATATATAGCTTTGTCTTCGAGGAGCAAATTTTTATCATGTATGTATGCATATGTGTGTGTATTCATGTGTATTATATGTATACATATGTTAGTATGCATATATATGTATTTCATATATATGTATGTGTTTGCATGTGTGTGATATATGTATACATGTGTTAAATATGCATATGTGTATATATGCATATGCATTTATGTAAAATGTTCATGTATTCATGTAATATATGCAATTGTTTATAATTGTGTACATGTATAGATGTATATGTGTCTATGTGTAAATATGTACATGTAAATATGTATGCATATATATATATGTTTATGTGTGCATGTAGGCATGTATATGTGATGTGTACATGTATATATGTATATATGTCTATGTGTAAATGTGTACATATAAATATGTATGCATGTATATATATATTTATGTGTGCATTTAGGCATGTATGTGTGATGCATAATATATCTACTCCATTTTATATTTATGTATGTGTATCTACATGATGTGTATATATCTTTATATATATTATGATCCTCGTTGATTCAAGTAGCTATATATAGAGGCATAAGGTTGGGAGGAGAGACATCTCTCAAGTAGGACATCAGAGGAATAGATGCAATGTGTACATATAATTCAAACATATGGCTAAAAGGTTGAATTAGAGTTTTTAAATTAGGGGTTTTAAAACCATAATATCAAAATTAGTGTTTTCAATTTAGGATTTTTGAAATAGGATTTATTTATTTATTTATTTATGTATGTGTATGCATGTGTTGTGTATGTATGTGTATCTATATGTGCATATGCATGTGTTGTGTGTGTGTGTGTGTATATGTATGTGTATATGTATATATGCATGTAAATATGATTATATGAGTCTACGTGTGTGTACATATGATTATGCATGTGTATGTGTATGTGAGTATGTGTACATGTATGTGAGTATGTGTATGTGTCTATGTGTATTCTTTATATGTGCATAACTGCATGCATGTGTATGTGTGTTAAAAAATGTGCATGTATGTGTGTGTATGTATAAATGTGCATGTATGTGTATATGGGTGTAAATGTGCATGTATGATGTATATGTGTGTGTATGCGTGTATTTGTACCTCTAGTCTCACTCTTGAATGTGCCTGCATTCTTCTCTTGAACTCCAATCCATTCCCTATGTACACAATGTTCCCCTTTGGCTCTATATGGCACTCTAGCCCTAAGGTGCCTATGCATGTCCTCATACGCAACTCTGCTCTACTATCACGATCTTGAGGTGGTATAGATGTCCCGAAAATAGATAGATAAAAATAAATAAAAATATGTGTTATAGATCGTATAGTCTAGCTCCTCATCAGACATCTCTGAGTAATCACGCATGATGGCCCCTAGAGTATCAGATGGAACTCTTGCTCTCATAACACTTTTTATGAGAGTGACTTTATCCTTTCTCTCTCTACTAGGATCCATAATACCTAACATATAAAACAAAATGGGTTAGAAATCAATATATATACGTGTACATATGTATGTGTGTATGCATTAAGTATGTGTATGTATGCATGTGTGTGTTGTTGGGAAAGATGGATGGATGATCCAAGAGATTCAGTAGGTACTGCTAAAACCTGCTTTCTACCAGCCCTCTTTAGCTTCAGACTTGATTAGTAGAATCCCTTAGCTTTCCAATGACATCAAGAAATGGCCTATGTCCTTTGGAAATGAAGTGTGTAATGCTTGAATCAAAACAGATAACTTTGGAAGTCACAAAGTCAAGAAAACCTTATATTTTGGTCTTGACACCTGCTTAATGTTTTGCTCAGTGTGACCAGCACAGTAGCAATTGATAAAATTCCTTCTAGGGGTATTCAATTAGCTTAGTAAGCTAACATTTGCAAGTGGAATGATGTAAAATAATAAACTATGCTAAGAGAAATTAATTTAGCAAGATTTGGTATACCCCCGACTTTTTAGGACTGTAGTAGAGATAGACCAGTGAGCACCTCGACAATGATTTCTCTGAATTGGCTCAATGAAATCACTTCAAACTTTGTCCGCATGTAGATAACTTTTAGCTGAATCCAACAAGCTTTGAATCACTAAATGTGGTGGAGTATTGGCTGAGATATGCCCTTGACAAGTTGACAGACTTTGGAGTAGACAATCAATGAGCACAGAGATGAATGATGTAAATGTATCTATAAATCAACACTTTGTACAATCCCATTGGCATGACAAGCATTGCCTAATGGTGTAGAGAGGTGTAGACTATGATGTAGTGCTCACACACACTCAATGACAGTAGAATGAAGCTCGGGAGTGATGTCTCTCACCGCGACTTTTCAAGTTCACCTTTTATATGGAATGTGTAAGAATTTGAATTCAAATTCAAATTCTTGGCTCCTTCTAATCAAGCTTCTAAAAACTTGGAGATATTCTCTCAATCAAGTGAACTAACTTTTCCACGAATCATTTGGGTAGGTGATTACGAAAGATTCTAAGTCAAATTGACTTTTACAATGAGGTAAAGTGGTAAGTAATCACTAGCATATGTTCCTATGATTCTTCATGCATGTAGAGTCTTCATGATATCTTCCAAGCCAAATGTGTAGGCTTGTGATTTACACCAATAGCTCCCCCTCAAGCCAAACATTTTGGCTTAAGTCTTCATCTTCAATCTTCAAGTACATCCTGCAATCCAATCTTAGATTTGAACCTACAAAGTTTGGTCCCATCCAAAGCTTTAGTCAGCAAATCTACACATTGCATGTTGGTTGACACATAGGTCAGCTGAATGTCCTTGCTTAGCAACTTCTCCCTCACATAATGATAATGAACGTCTATGTGTTTGGTCCTGGCATGATCGATAGGATTAGCTACAAGGTGAAGAGAACTTGTATTATTTCCAAAGATAATAAGAGGCGTAGTATATAAGCCCAATTATGTATACAAAAGCTTAATCCAAATTGCTTCTTGAGTGGCATTAGCTATCCCTCTATACTCTGCTTCTGTAGAAGACAATGCAACAGTTAGTTGCTTTTTTGCAGACCATGAAATTGGTTTGTCACCTTCAAAAGAAATGTATCCAGAAGTGCTTCTCCTATCATCCTTGCATCCTGCCCAATCTGCATCTGAATAAACTTCTATATCAATATCTAAAGTGTAAGGAAAGTATAAACCATGGTTCTGTGTACCCTTGAGATACTTCAAGATCCTTTTTGCAGCCTCTAAGTGAGGTATCCTTGGTTTGTGCATGAATTGACTTAGCACACTACCTCCATATGCAATATCAATTCTAGTTAAGGTAGCATAGTTCAAGCTACCCACCATACTTTGATAACCTGTAATGTCTTGGACTTCATCACCTTCATGGGCACTTAGCTTTAGGTTCACCTCCATTGGAGTGCTAGTTTCTTTAGCATCTTGCAAGTGAAATTTCTTCAACATGTCCTGCACATACTTCTTTTGAGTAATGTATATCCCTGAATTAGTGTAAACTAATTCAAGTCCCAAAAAATACTTCAATAATCCAAGATCATTGATCTTGAATTCCTTCATCATCTGGATTTTGATGCTTCTGATTCCATTGACATCATTGCCTGTAATGATGATGTCATAAACATAAACACAAAGATAGATTACCTCTGAATTACTTCTCTTAATGAACAGAGAAGTGTCAGCCTTACTCATGACAAAACCTTGGTCTTGGAGGTATGAAGTTAGCCTGTAATTCCATGCCCTAGGTGCCTGCTTCAATCCATATAAAGCCTTCTTTAATTTGCAAACATAAGTTACCTTCTTAGGGTCTTCATAGCCAAGAGGTTGTGACATATAAACCTCTTCTGAAATCCATCCATTCAAAAAAGCATTCTTGACATCCAATTGGTACATGTTCCAATTCTTTGATGCAGCCACACTAACCAACACTCTGATTGTTGGCATCTTGGCCACAGGAGAAAATGTCTCTTCATAGTCAATGCCTTGGGTTTGTGCCAAACCCTTGGCTACCAATCTGGCCTTGTACCTGTTAATTGTGACATCAGAATTTCTTTTCAATTTATAGATCCATCTGGATCCTATTACCTTCATGGAGTCCTTCTTGGGTACTAACTCCCATGTATCACTCTCCTTGAGTGCTTCAATCTCCTCATCCATAGCTTCTTCCCATTCAGACTTGGTGATTGCTTCTTCATATGAACCTAGTTCTTCATTTGACAAATCCTTTGCAAGATAAATTGAATGTTTAGTAACAAGAGATGTATCATACCCATATCTGATAGGTTTTTGCTTTCTCTTTGAGACCTTCTGATTGATTGAGTTGAAGATTCTGGTATGTCCTCAAGCTTCTTCATCTTCATTTTGCCTTTGGACTTCCATGCCTTGAACTCTTCAAGGTTGATTGTATCTTCATCATTTGAACTTGACTCTCCATCCTGAGTAGGTTCCTCCTTTGTAAGTTTTGGAAATTCTTCTTCCAAACCATAGGGTAGTTTGACCTTCCTGCATTCATTCTCATACCAAGAATCATTCTCATCAAAGATCACATCTCTGTTTACCATAAATCCCTTATTGGTAGGGTTAAAAAACCTGTAACCTTTTTTATTTAAATCATATCCAATGAAAATACATTTTTCAGCCTTTGGATCTAGCTTTCCTCTTACCTGTGAAGGAATGTGTACATATGCTACACATCCAAAAATTTTGCAGTGATCCAATGATGGTCTCTTACCATGCCAATGTTCATATGGTGTCATACCATCAAGTGACTTTGATGCTAACCTGTTTATGAGATAGGTGGCAGTAGAAACACTCTCTGCCCATAGATAGTTAGGTAATTTCTTCTCATTAAGCATAGATCTAGTTGTCTCAACAATTATCCTATTTCTTCTTTTAGCTACCCCATTTTGTTCAGGAGAGTACCTTGTGGTTATTTCCCTTTTGATGCCTATGTCCTGCAAGAAGTCCTCAAATTCATTAGAGAAGTACTCACCTCCTCCATCTGACCTTAGCCTCTTCGAATTCCTTCCTGTCTGATTTTCAACTAATGCAAGATATTTCTTAAAACAATTAAATACCTCATCCTTGTTCTTCATAAAGTATAATACAGTCCATCTGCTATAGTCAGCAATAAAAGACACATAGTACCTTGAACCTGAGACTGAGGGGTCTTTGCTAGGTCCCCATACATCTGTGTGTACAAGCTCTAGATAGTCTTCATGCATATATCCTTTCTTGGAGAAGGGTAACCTGTGAGACTTACCAAATTGACAAGCACCACACTTGTAAATCATATATTGTTTGGATACATTAGGTATCCCAAGCACATATTGGTCCCTGCACATTTGCTTCAAGGTCCTTTCTCCTATGTGCCCTAATCTCTTGTGCCAAATCTCAAGCTCTGAAAGTGTTTGATCTTTATAACTGTATAATGCGATGTTCTTTGTATCTTCCAACTCAAAAGTGAAAAGTCTACCTGATTTTTCTCCTTTAGCTATCCTTTTGAATCCATGTCTTGGGTCCTCCACAAATGCTCCATACTGATTGAGTCTGACTTGCAACCCTTTCTCTACAATCTGACCAACACTCATTAAGTTCTTTGTAATTGTAGGTACATAAAGTACTCTGCTCAACAAATTCTGATTACCATCACAAGTTTTCACATTTCCAACTTTAACTACAGAATGCTTTGTATCATCACCTGTTTGGACTTGGTGTTTACCTTTTGGTTCCTCAAGATCAAAGAGTAGTGCCACATTACCAGCCACATGATTTGAACACCCTGAATCAATATAAAATAAGTGATCATCATTTGTACCTGACTTTGAAGTCATGTTCATGATCAAGAGAGAGTCATCCTACTCCTTTGTGTTGTTGTTGTAGTCCTTTCTGTTTTTGAATCCTCCTTGGTAGTTGCCATTGTAATTGTTGTTGTAGTTGTTGTTATAATTGTTGTTGTGGCCTTGGTGATGGTTGAACCTTCCTCTAGACTGAGAGTATCCACCTCTTTGGTAGCCTCTTCCTCTCTGATTTTTGTAATTCCTCTAACACTCATCTGTGGTGTGATTTGACAAACCACAAATGTTACATGGTGATGTGTTATAGGGTCTCCCCCTACCGTGCTTACCTCCTCTGCCCCTACCTCTTGAAGATCTACCTCTCCCTGCATAGTTGGCTTGGGAGGTAAAGCATTCATCTTCCACCTTCTTCCTCTTGCCTTTATCCTTAGATTTCTTATCAGTGTATAGGGCAGAAGAGTTGTTACCTTTGGTAGTATCTCCACTCTTGGTAATCTTTGCTTCATGTGTGAATAGTTGACCTATGAGAGTTGTAAGATTTGGAGTGTGCATGTCCATGTAGAGATCCATCGCAGTGGTGAAGCTTTCCCACTTGTCATCAGCCTTGATCCCATTGATTACCTGCCTTAGAATTTGTTCCTCTTCAATCTCTTCTCCTATGCTTGCTAACTGATCTGCAACATCTTTGATCTTGGTCACAAATTCTGAAACAGCTTGCTTAGGTTGCTTCCTTAGTGTCGTGAATTCAATCCACAACTGGTTTTTCCTAGCCCTTGTATTGGAGGAAAAATATGATGACAAGGTTTCCCAAATCTCTTGGGAAGTGTTACAATTTTGATATGAGGTAAAAGAAAGTCAGATATAGAGTTGAGTAAATAAGACCTTGCCAATGCATCCCTTGCACACCATGTGTTGAGTTTTTCTTGTTCCTCCTTGGTTGGCAAACCTCTTGCTTTGAATGAGGGCAATTCCTCATCTCCTGAGATGTATCCATAGAGACTCCTTCCTTGTACGTAGGTCCTCATCCTTAGAGACCAAGCTTGATAATTGTTCCTGTCCAATTTGTCAATAAATGAAGGAAAACCATCTCCCATTTTACCTTATTTGCTCTGATACCACTGTTGGGAAAGATGGATGGATGATCCAAGAGATTGAGTAGGTACTACTAAAACCTACTTTGTACCAGCCCTCTTTAGCTTCAGACTTGATTAGTAGAATCCCTTAGCTTTCCAATGACACCAAGAAATGGCCTATGTCCTTTGGAAATGAAGTGTGTAATGATTGAATCAAAACAGATAACTTTGGAAGTCACAAAGTCAAGAAAACCTTCTATTTTGGTCTTGACACCTGCTCAATGTTTTGCTGAGTGTGACCAGCATAGTAGCAGTTGATAAAATTCCTTCTAAGGGTATTCAATTAGCTTAGTAAGCTAACATTTACAAGTGGAATGATGTAAAATAATGAACTATGCTAAGAGAAATTAATTTAGCAAGATTTGGTATACCCCTGACTTTTTAGGACTGTAGCAGAGATAGACCAGTGAGCATCTCGACGACGATTTCTCTGAATCAGCTGAATGAAATCACTTCAAACTTTGTCAGCATGTAGATGACTTTGAGCTGAATCCAACAAGCTTTGAATCACTAAATGTGGTGGAGTATTGGCTGAGATATGCCCTTGGCAAGTTGACAGACTTTGGAGTAGACAATCAGTGAGCACAGAGATGAATGATGTAAATGTATCTATAAATTAACACTTGTGTACAATCCCATTGGCATGACAAGCATTTCCTAATGGTGTAGAGAGGTGAAGACTATGATGTAGTGCTCACACACACTCCATGACAGTAGAATGAAGCTCGGGAGTGATGTCTCTCACCGCAACTTTTCAAGTTCACCTTTTATATGGAATGTGTAAGAATTTGAATTCAAATTCAAATTCTTGGCTCCTTCTAATCAAGCTTCTAAAAACTTGGAGATATTCTCTCAATCAAGTGA